>CAWVNZ010001959.1:0-36894 GCA_963930735.1 Dioctria linearis | reverse complement strand
AGAAAAGGCAATCCCTGGCGTAATTAAAATTTGCGACAGTAAAAAATTATTTTTTGAATAATTTACTATAGAAAAGGCAATCCCTGGCGTAATTAAAACTTGCGACAGTAAAAAATTAATTTTTGAAAAATTTAATATAGAAAAGGCAATCCCTGGCGGATTTAAAATTTGCGACAGTATAAAATTAAATTTTGAGAAATTTACTATAGAAAAGGCAATCCCTGGCGTAACTAAAAGTTCCGACAGTAAAAAAATATTTTTGCAAAATTTACTATAGAAAAGGTAATCCCTGGCGTATTTAAAATTTGCGACAGTAAAAAATTATTTTTTGCAAAATTTACTATAGAAAAGGCAATCCCTGGCGTAATTAAAATTTGCGACAGTAAAAAATTATTTTTTGAATAATTTACTATAGAAAAGGCAATCCCTGGCGTATTTAAAATTTGCGACAGTAAAAAATTATTTTTTGCAAAATTTACTATAGAAAAGGCAATCCCTGGCGTAATTAAAATTTGCGACAGTAAAAAATTATTTTTTGAATAATTTACTATAGAAAAGGCAATCCCTGGCGTAATTAAAACTTGCGACAGTAAAAAATTATTTTTTGAATAATTTACTATAGAAAAGGCAATCCCTGGCGTAATTAAAATTTGCGAGAGTAAAAAAAAGTATTTTTTGAATAATTTACTATAGAAAAGGCAATCCCTGGCGTATTTAAAATTTGCGACAGTAAAAAACTATTTTTTGAATAATTTACTATAGAAAAGGCAATCCCTGGCGTAATTAAAATTTGCGACAGTAAAAAACTATATTTTGAATAATTTACTATAGAAAAGGCAATCCCTGGCGTAATTAAAATTTGCGACAGTAAAAAATTTTATGAATAATTTACTATAGAAAAGGCAATCCCTGGCGTAATTAAAATTTGCGACAGTAAAAAATTATTTTTTGAAAAATTTACTATAGAAAAGGCAATCCCTGGCGTAACTAAAACTTGCGACAGTAAAAAATTATTTTTTGAATAATTTACTATAGAAAAGGCAATCCCTGGCGTAATTAAAATTTGCGACAGTAAAAAATTATTTTTTGAATAATTTACTATAGCAAAGGCAATCCCTGGCGTATTTAAAATTTGCGACAGTAAAAAATTATTTTTTGCAAAATTTACTATAGAAAAGGCAATCCCTGGCGTAATTAAAACTTGCGACAGTAAAAAATTATTTTTTGAATAATTTACTATAGAAAAGAGTAAAAAAGTATTTTTTGAATAATTTACTATAGAAGAGGCAATCCCTGGCGTATTTAAAATTTGCGAGGGTAAAAAATTATTTTTTGAATAATTTACTATAGAAAAGGCAATCCCTGGCGTAATTAAAATTTGCGACAGTAAAAAATTATTTTTTGAATAATTTACTATAGAAAAGGCAATCCCTGGCGTAATTAAAACTTGCGACAGTAAAAAATTAATTTTTGAAAAATTTACTATAGAAAAGGCAATCCCTGGCGTAATTAAAATTTGCGACAGTAAAAAATTATTTTTGAAAAATTTACTATAGAAAACGCAGTCCCTGGCGTAATTAAAATTTGCGACAGAAAAAAATTATTTTTTGAATAATTTACTATAGAAAAGGCAATCCTTGGCGTAATTAAAATTTGCGACAGTAAAAAATTATTTTTTTGAATAATTTACTATAGAAAAGGCAATCCCTGGCGTAATTAAAATTTGCGACAGTAAAAAATTATTTTTTGAAAAATTTACTATAGAAAAGGCAATCCCTGGCGTAACTAAAACTTGCGACAGTAAAAAATTATTTTTTGAATAATTTACTATAGAAAAGGCAATCCCTGGCGTATTTAAAATTTGCGACAGTAAAAAATTATTTTTTGCAAAATTTACTATAGAAAAGGCAATCCTTGGCGTAATTAAAATTTGCGACAGTAAAAAATTATTTTTTGAATAATTTACTATAGAAAAGGCAATCCCTGGCGTAATTAAAACTTGCGACAGTAAAAAATTATTTTTTGAATAATTTACTATAGAAAAGGCAATCCCTGGCGTAGTTAAAATTTGCGACAGTAAAAAAATATTTTTTGAATAATTTACTATAGAAAAGGCAATCCCTGGCGTAATTAAAATTTGCGACAGTAAAAAATTATTTTTTGAATAATTTACTATAGAAAAGGCAATCCCTGGCGTAATTAAAACTTGCGACAGTAAAAAATTAATTTTGAAAAATTTAATATAGAAAAGGCAATCCCTGGCGGATTTAAAATTTGCGACAGTATAAAATTAAATTTTGAGAAATTTACTATAGAAAAGGCAATCCCTGGCGTAACTAAATGTTCCGACAGTAAAAAAAATATTTTTGCAAAATTTACTATAGAAAAGGTAATCCCTGGCGTATTTAAAATTTGCGACAGTAAAAAATTATTTTTTGCAAAATTTACTATAGAAAAGGCAATCCCTGGCGTAATTAAAATTTGCGACAGTAAAAAAATTATTTTTTGAATAATTTACTATAGAAAAGGCAATCCCTGGCGTATTTAAAATTTGCGACAGTAAAAAATTAATTTTTGCAAAATTTACTATAGAAAAGGCAATCCCTGGCGTAATTAAAATTTGCGACAGTAAAAATTTTTTTGAATAATTTACTATAGAAAAGGCAATCCCTGGCGTAATTAAAATTTGCCGACAGTAAAAAATTATTTTTTGAAAAATTTACTATAGAAAAGGCAATCCCTGGCGTAACTAAAACTTGCGAAAATAAAAAATTATTTTTTGAATAATTTACTATAGAAAGGGCAATCCCTGGCGTAATTAAAATTTGCGACAGTAAAAAATTATTTTTTGAAAAATTTACTATAGAAAAGGCAATCCCTGGCGTAATTAAAATTTGCGACAGTAAAAATTATTTTTTGAATAATTTACTATAGAAGAGGCAATCCCTGGCGTATTTAAAATTTGCGACAGTAAAAAATTAATTTTGAAAAATTTACTATAGAAAAGGCAATCCCTGGCGTAATTAAAATTTGCGACAGAAAAAAAATAATTTTTGAAAAATTTACTATAGAAAAGGCAATCCCTGGCGTAATTAAAATTTGCGACAGTAAAAAATTATTTTTTGAAAAATTTACTATAGAAAAGGCAATCCCTGGCGTAACTAAAACTTGCGACAGTAAAAAATTATTTTTTGAATAATTTACTATAGAAAAGGCGATCCCTGGCGTAATTAAAATTTGAGAGAGTAAAAAATTATTTTTTGAAATATTTACTATAGAAAAGGCAATCCCTGGCGTAATTAAAATTTGCGACAGTAAAAAATTATTTTTTGAATAATTTACTATAGAAAAGGCAATCCCTGGCGTATTTAAAATTTGCGACAGTAAAAAATTAATTTTTGAAAAATTTACTATAGAAAAGTAATCCCTGGCGTAATTAAAATTTGCGACAGAAAAAAAATAATTTTTGAAAAATTTACTATAGAAAAGGCAATCCCTGGCGTAATTAAAATTTGCGACAGTAAAAAATTATTTTTTGAATAATTTACTATAGAAAAGGCAATCCCTGGCGTATTTAAAATTTGCGACAGTAAAAAATTATTTTTTGCAAAATTTACTATAGAAAAGGCAATCCCTGGCGTAATTAAAATTTGCGACAGTAAAAAATTATTTTTTGAATAATTTACTATAGAAAAGGCAATCCCTGGAGTAATTAAAACTTGCGACAGTAAAAAATTATTTTTTGAATAATTTACTATGGGAAAGGCAATCCCTGGCGTAATTAAAATTTGCGAGAGTAAAAAAGTATTTTTTGAATAATTTATTATAGAAAAGGCAATCCCTGGCGTATTTAAAATTTGCGAGAGTAAAAAATTATTTTTTGAATAATTTACTATAGAAAAGGCAATCCCTGGCGTAATTAAAATTTGCGACAGTAAAAATATATTTTTTGAATAATTTACTATAGAAAAGGCAATCCCTGGCGTAATTAAAAGTTGCGACAGTAAAAAACTATTTTTTGATTAATTTACTATAGAAAAGGCAATCCCTGGCGTAATTAAAATTTGCGACAGTAAAAAATTGTTTGTTGAATAATTTACTATAGAAAAGGCAATCCCTGGCGTAATTAAAATTTGCGACAGTAAAAAATTTTATGAATAATTTACTATAGAAAAGGCAATCCCAGGCGTAATTAAAATTTGCGACAGTAAAAAATTATTTTTTGAAAAATTTACTATAGAAAAGGCAATCCCTGGCGTAACTAAAACTTGCGACAGTAAAAAATTATTTTTTGAATAATTTACTATAGAAAAGGCAATCCCTGGCGTAATTAAAATTTGCGACAGTAAAAAATTATTTTTTGAAAAATTTACTATAGAAAAGGCAATCCCTGGCGTAATTAAAATTTGCGACAGTAAAAAATTATTTTTTGAATAATTTGCTATAGAAAAGGCAATCCCTGGCGTATTTAAAATTTGCGACAGTAAAAAATTAATTTTTGAAAAATTTACTATAGAAAAGGCAATCCCTGGCGTAATTAAAATTTGCGACAGAAAAAAAATAATTTTTGAAAAATTTACTATAGAAAAGGCAATCCCTGGCGTAATTAGAATTTGCGACAGTAAAAAATTATTTTTTGAATAATTTACTATAGAAAAGGCCATCCCTGGCGTATTTAAAATTTGCGACAGTAAAAAATTATTTTTTGCAAAATTTACTATAGAAAAGGCAATCCCTGGCGTAACTAAAACTTGCGACAGTAAAAAATTATTTTTTGAATAATTTACTATAGAAAAGGCAATCCCTGGCGTAATTAAAACTTGCGACAGTAAAAAATTATTTTTTGAATTATTTACTATAGAAAAGGCAATCCCTGGCGTAATTAAAATTTGCGAGAGTAAAAAAAGTATTTTTTGAATAATTTACTATAGAAAAGGCAATCCCTGGCGTAATTAAAATTTGCGACAGTAAAAAATTATTTTTTGAATAATTTACTATAGAAAAGGCAATCCCTGGCGTAATTAAAACTTGCGACAGTAAAAAATTAATTTTTGAAAAATTTACTATAGAAAAGGCAATCCCTGGCGTAATTAAAATTTGCTACAGTAAAAAATTTTTTGAATAATTTACTATGGAAAAGGCAATCCCTGGCGTAATTAAAATTTGCGACAGTAAAAAATTATTTTTTGAAAAATATACTATAGAAAAGGCAATCCCTGGCGTAACTAAAACTTGCGACAATAAAAAATTATTATTTGAATAATTTACTATAGAAAAGGCAATCCCTGGCGTAATTAAAATTTGCGACAGTAAAAAATTATTTTTTGAATAATTTACTATAGAAAAGGCAATCCCTGGCGTATTTAAAATTTGCGACAGTAAAAAATTATTTTTTGCAAAATTTACTATAGAAAAGGCAATCCCTGGCGTAATTAAAATTTGCGACAGTAAAAAATTATTTTTTGAATAATTTACTATAGAAAAGGCAATCCCTGGCGTAATTAAAACTTACGACAGTAAAAAATTATTTTTTGGATAATTTACTATAGAAAAGGCAATCCCTGGCGTAATTAAAATTTGCGACAGTAAAAAATTATTTTTTGAAAAATTTACTATAGAAAAGGCAATCCCTGGCGTAACTAAAACTTCCGACAGTAAAAAATATTTTTGCAAAATTTACTATAGAAAAGGCAATCCCTGGCGTAATTAAAACTTGCGACAGTAAAAAATTATTTTTTGAATAATTTACTATAGAAAACGCAATCCCTGGCGTAATTAAAATTTGCGACAGTAAAAAATTATTTTTTGAATAATTTACTATAGAAAAGGCAATCCCTGGCGTATTTAAAATTTGCGACAGTAACAAATTATTTTTTGCAAAATTTACTGTAGAAAAGGCAATCCCTGGCGTAATTAAAATTTGCGACAGTAAAAAATTATTTTTTGAATAATTTACTATAGAAAAGGCAATCCCTGGCGTAATTAAAACTTGCGACAATAAAAAATTAATTTTTGAAAAATTTACTATAGAAAAGTCAATTCCTGGCGTAATTAAAATTTGCGACAGTAAAAAATTATTCTTTGAAAAATTTACTATAGAAAAGGCAATCCCTGGCGTAACTAAAACTTCCGACAGTAAAAAAATATTTTTGCAAAATTTACTATAGAAAAGGTAATCCCTGGCGTATTTAAAATTTGCGACAGTAAAAAATTATTTTTTGCAAAATTTACTATAGAAAAGGCAATCCCTGGCGTAATTAAAATTTGCGACAGTAAAAAAATATTTTTTTGAATAATTTACTATAGAAAAGGCAATCCCTGGCGTAATTAAAAGTTGCGACAGTAAAAAATAATTTTTTGAATAATTTACTATAGAAAAGGCAATTCCTGGCGTAATTAAAATTTGCGACAGTAAAAAATTATTGGTTGAATAATTTACTATAGAAAAGGCAATCCCTGGCGTAATTAAAATTTGCGACAGTAAAAAAATTTTTGAATAATTTACTATAGAAAAGGCAATCCCTGGCGTAATTAAAATTTGCGACAGTAAAAAATTATTTTTTGAAAAATTTACTATAGAAAAGGCAATCCCTGGCGTAACTAAAACTTGCGACAGTAAAAAATTATTTTTTGAATAATTTACTATAGAAAAGGCAATCCCTGGCGTAATTAAAATTTGCGACAGTAAAAAATTATTTTTTGAAAAATTTACTATAGAAAAGGCAATCCCTGGCGTAGTTAAAATTTGCGACAGTAAAAAATTATTTTTTGAATAATTTACTATAGAAAAGGCAATCCCTGGCGTAACTAAAACTTCCGACAGTAAAAAAATATTTTTGCAAAATTTACTATAGAAAAGGCAATCCCTGGCGTAATTAAAACTTGCGACAGTAAAAAATTATTTTTTGAATAATTTACTATAGAAAACGCAATCCCAGGCGTAATTAAAATTTGCGACAGTAAAAAATTAATTTTTGAATAATTTACTATAGAAAAGGCAATCCCTGGCGTAATTAAAACTTGCGATAGTAAAAAATTAATTTTTGAAAAATTTACTATAGAAAAGGCAATTCCTGGCGTAATTAAAATTTGCGACAGTAAAAAATTATTCTTTGAAAAATTTACTATAGAAAAGGCAATCCCTGGCGTAACTAAAACTTCCGACAGTAAAAAAATATTTTTGCAAAATTTACTATAGAAAAGGTAATCCCTGGCGTATTTAAAATTTGCGACAGTAAAAAATTATTTTTTGCAAAATTTACTATAGAAAATGCAATCCCTGGCGTAATTAAAATTTGCGACAGTAAAAAATTATTTTTTTGAATAATTTACTATAGAAAAGGCAATCCCTGGCGTAATTAAAAGTTGCGACAGTAAAAAATTATTTTTTGAATAATTTACTATAGAAAAGGCAATCCCTGGCGTACTTAAAATTTGCGACAGTAAAAAATTATTTGTTGAATAATTTACTATAGAAAAGGCAATCCCTGGCGTAATTAAAATTTGCTACAGTAAAAAAATTTTTGAATAATTTACTATAGAAAAGGCAATCCCTGGCGTAATTAAAATTTGCGACAGTAAAAAATTATTTTTTGAAAAATTTACTATAGAAAAGGCAATACCTGGCGTAACTAAAACTTGCGACAGTAAAAAATTATTTTTTGAATAATTTACTATAGAAAAGGCAATCCCTGGCGTAATTAAAATTTGCGACAGTAAAAAATTATTTTTTGAAAAATTTACTATAGAAGAGGTAATCCCTGGCGTAATTAAAATTTGCGACAGTAAAAAATTATTTTTTGAATAATTTACTATATAAAAGGCAATCCCTGGCGTATTTAAAATTTGCGACAGTAAAAAATTAATTTTTGAAAAATTTACTATAGAAAAGGCAATCCCTGGCGTAATTAAAATTTGCGACAGAAAAAAAATAATTTTTGAAAAATTTACTATAGAAAAGGCAATCCCTGGCGTAATTAAAATTTGCGACAGTAAAAAATTATTTTTTGAATAATTTACTATAGAAAAGGCAATCCCTGGCGTATTTAAAATTTGGGACAGTAAAAAATTATTTTTTGCAAAATTTACTATAGAAAAGGCAATCCCTGGCGTAATTAAAATTTTCGACAGTAAAAAAATATTTTTTGAATAATTTACTATAGAAAAGGCAATCCCTGGCGTAATTAAAACTTGCGACAGTAAAAAATTAATATTTGAAAAATTTACTATAGAAAAGGCAATCCTTGGCGTAATTAATATTTGCGACAGTAAAAAATTATTTTTTGAAAATTTACTATAGAAAACGCAATCCTTGGCGTAATTAAAATTTGCGACAGAAAAAAATTATTTTTTGAATAATTTACTATAGAAAAGGCAATCCCTGGCGTAATTAAAATTTGGGACAGAAAAAAATTATTTTTTGAATAATTTACTATATAAAAGGCAATCCCTGGCGTATTTAAAATTTGCGACAGTAAAAAATTAATTTTTGAAAAATTTACTATAGAAAAGGCAATCCCTGGCGTAATTAAAATTTGCGACAGAAAAAAAATAATTTTTGAAAAATTTACTATAGAAAAGGCAATCCCTGGCGTAATTAAAATTTGCGACAGTAAAAAATTATTTTTTGAATAATTTACTATAGAAAAGGCAATCCCTGGCGTAATTAAAACTTGCGACAGTAAAAAATTATTTTTTGAATAATTTACTATAGAAAACGCAATCCCTGGCGTAATTAAAATTTGCGACAGTAAAAAATTATTTTTTGAATAATTTACTATAGAAAAGGCAATCCCTGGCGTATTTAAAATTTGCGACAGTAACAAATTATTTTTTGCAAAATTTACTGTAGAAAAGGCAATCCCTGGCGTAATTAAAATTTGCGACAGTAAAAAATTATTTTTTGAATAATTTACTATAGAAAAGGCAATCCCTGGCGTAATTAAAACTTGCGACAATAAAAAATTAATTTTTGAAAAATTTACTATAGAAAAGTCAATTCCTGGCGTAATTAAAATTTGCGACAGTAAAAAATTATTCTTTGAAAAATTTACTATAGAAAAGGCAATCCCTGGCGTAACTAAAACTTCCGACAGTAAAAAAATATTTTTGCAAAATTTACTATAGAAAAGGTAATCCCTGGCGTATTTAAAATTTGCGACAGTAAAAAATTATTTTTTGCAAAATTTACTATAGAAAAGGCAATCCCTGGCGTAATTAAAATTTGCGACAGTAAAAAAATATTTTTTTGAATAATTTACTATAGAAAAGGCAATCCCTGGCGTAATTAAAAGTTGCGACAGTAAAAAATAATTTTTTGAATAATTTACTATAGAAAAGGCAATTCCTGGCGTAATTAAAATTTGCGACAGTAAAAAATTATTGGTTGAATAATTTACTATAGAAAAGGCAATCCCTGGCGTAATTAAAATTTGCGACAGTAAAAAAATTTTTGAATAATTTACTATAGAAAAGGCAATCCCTGGCGTAATTAAAATTTGCGACAGTAAAAAATTATTTTTTGAAAAATTTACTATAGAAAAGGCAATCCCTGGCGTAACTAAAACTTGCGACAGTAAAAAATTATTTTTTGAATAATTTACTATAGAAAAGGCAATCCCTGGCGTAATTAAAATTTGCGACAGTAAAAAATTATTTTTTGAAAAATTTACTATAGAAAAGGCAATCCCTGGCGTAGTTAAAATTTGCGACAGTAAAAAATTATTTTTTGAATAATTTACTATAGAAAAGGCAATCCCTGGCGTAACTAAAACTTCCGACAGTAAAAAAATATTTTTGCAAAATTTACTATAGAAAAGGCAATCCCTGGCGTAATTAAAACTTGCGACAGTAAAAAATTATTTTTTGAATAATTTACTATAGAAAACGCAATCCCAGGCGTAATTAAAATTTGCGACAGTAAAAAATTAATTTTTGAATAATTTACTATAGAAAAGGCAATCCCTGGCGTAATTAAAACTTGCGATAGTAAAAAATTAATTTTTGAAAAATTTACTATAGAAAAGGCAATTCCTGGCGTAATTAAAATTTGCGACAGTAAAAAATTATTCTTTGAAAAATTTACTATAGAAAAGGCAATCCCTGGCGTAACTAAAACTTCCGACAGTAAAAAAATATTTTTGCAAAATTTACTATAGAAAAGGTAATCCCTGGCGTATTTAAAATTTGCGACAGTAAAAAATTATTTTTTGCAAAATTTACTATAGAAAATGCAATCCCTGGCGTAATTAAAATTTGCGACAGTAAAAAATTATTTTTTTGAATAATTTACTATAGAAAAGGCAATCCCTGGCGTAATTAAAAGTTGCGACAGTAAAAAATTATTTTTTGAATAATTTACTATAGAAAAGGCAATCCCTGGCGTACTTAAAATTTGCGACAGTAAAAAATTATTTGTTGAATAATTTACTATAGAAAAGGCAATCCCTGGCGTAATTAAAATTTGCTACAGTAAAAAAATTTTTGAATAATTTACTATAGAAAAGGCAATCCCTGGCGTAATTAAAATTTGCGACAGTAAAAAATTATTTTTGAAAAATTTACTATAGAAAAGGCAATACCTGGCGTAACTAAAACTTGCGACAGTAAAAAATTATTTTTTGAATAATTTACTATAGAAAAGGCAATCCCTGGCGTAATTAAAATTTGCGACAGTAAAAAATTATTTTTTGAAAAATTTACTATAGAAGAGGTAATCCCTGGCGTAATTAAAATTTGCGACAGTAAAAAATTATTTTTTGAATAATTTACTATATAAAAGGCAATCCCTGGCGTATTTAAAATTTGCGACAGTAAAAAATTAATTTTTGAAAAATTTACTATAGAAAAGGCAATCCCTGGCGTAATTAAAATTTGCGACAGAAAAAAAATAATTTTTGAAAAATTTACTATAGAAAAGGCAATCCCTGGCGTAATTAAAATTTGCGACAGTAAAAAATTATTTTTTGAATAATTTACTATAGAAAAGGCAATCCCTGGCGTATTTAAAATTTGGGACAGTAAAAAATTATTTTTTGCAAAATTTACTATAGAAAAGGCAATCCCTGGCGTAATTAAAATTTTCGACAGTAAAAAAATATTTTTTGAATAATTTACTATAGAAAAGGCAATCCCTGGCGTAATTAAAACTTGCGACAGTAAAAAATTAATATTTGAAAAATTTACTATAGAAAAGGCAATCCTTGGCGTAATTAATATTTGCGACAGTAAAAAATTATTTTTTGAAAATTTACTATAGAAAACGCAATCCTTGGCGTAATTAAAATTTGCGACAGAAAAAAATTATTTTTTGAATAATTTACTATAGAAAAGGCAATCCCTGGCGTAATTAAAATTTGGGACAGAAAAAAATTATTTTTTGAAAAATTTACTATAGAAAAGGCAATCCCTGGCGTAACTAAAACTTGCGACAGTAAAAAATTAATTTTTGAATAATTTACTATAGAAAAGGCAATCCCTGGCGTAATTAAAATTTGCGACAGTTAAAAATTATTTTTTGAAAAATTTACTATAGAAAAGGCAATCCCTGGCGTAACTAAAACTTCCGACAGTAAAAAAATATTTTTGCAAAATTTACTATAGAAAAGGCAATCCCTGGCGTAATTAAAACTTGCGACAGTAAAAAATTATTTTTTGAATAATTTACTATAGAAAACGCAATCCCTGGCGTAATTAAAATTTGCGACAGTAAAAAATTATTTTTTGAATAATTTATTATAGAAAAGGCAATCCCTGGCGTATTTAAAATTTGCGACAGTAAAAAATTATTTTTGAATAATTTACTATAGAAAAGGCAATCCCTGGCGTAATTAAAATTTGCGACAGTAAAAAATTATTTTTTGAATAATTTACTATAGAAAAGGCAATCCCTGGTTTATTTAAAATTTGCGACAGTAAAAAATTATTTTTTGCAAAATTTACTATAGAAAAGGCAATCCCTGGCGTAATTAAAATTTGCGACAGTAAAAAACTATTCTTTGAAAAATTTACTATAGAATAGGCAATCCCTGGCGTAACTAAAGCTTCCGACAGTAAAAAAATATTTTTTGAAAAATTTACTATAGAAAAGGCAATCCCTGGCGTAACTAAAACTTCCGACAGTAAAAAAATATTTTTGCAAAATTTACTATAGAAAAGGCAATCCCTGGCGTAATTAAAACTTGCGACAGTAAAAAATTATTTTTTGAATAATTTACTATAGAAAAGGCAATCCCTGGCGTAATTAAAATTTGCGACAGTAAAAAATTATTTGTTGAATAATTTACTATAGAAAAGGCAATCCCCGGCGTAATTAAAATTTGCCACAGTAAAAAAATTTTTGAATAATTTACTATAGAAAAGGCAATCCCTGGCGTAATTAAAATTTGCGACAGTAAAAAATTATTTTTTGAAAAATTTACTATAGAAAAGGCAATACCTGGCGTAACTAAAACTTGCGACAGTAAAAAATTATTTTTTGAATAATTTACTATAGAAAAGGCAATCCCTGGCGTAATTAAAATTTGCGACAGTAAAAAATTATTTTTTGAAAAATTTACTATAGAAGAGGTAATACCTGGAGTAATTAAAATTTGCGACAGTAAAAAATTATTTTTTGAATAATTTACTATATAAAAGGCAATCCCTGGCGTATTTAAAATTTGCGACAGTAAAAAATTAATTTTTGAAAAATTTACTATAGAAAAGGCAATCCCTGGCGTAATTAAAATTTGCGACAGAAAAAAAATAATTTTTGAAAAATTTACTATAGAAAAGGCAATCCCTGGCGTAAGTAAAATTTGCGACAGTAAAAAATTATTTTTTGAATAATTTACTATAGAAAAGGCAATCCCTGGCGTATTTAAAATTTGCGACAGTAAAAAATTATTTTTTGCAAAATTTACTATAGAAAAGGCAATCCCTGGCGTAATTAAAATTTTCGACAGTAAAAAAATATTTTTTGAATAATTTACTATAGAAAAGGCAATCCCTGGCGTAATTAAAACTTGCGACAGTAAAAAATTAATATTTGAAAAATTTACTATAGAAAAGGCAATCCCTGGCGTAATTAATATTTGCGACAGTAAAAAATTATTTTTTGAAAATTTACTATAGAAAACGCAATCCTTGGCGTAATTAAAATCTGCGACAGAAAAAAATTATTTTTTGAATAATTTACTATAGAAAAGGCAATCCCTGGCGTAATTAAAATTTGGGACAGAAAAAAATTATTTTTTGAAAAATTTACTATAGAAAAGGCAATCCCTGGCGTAACTAAAACTTGCGACAGTAAAAAATTAATTTTTGAATAATTTACTATAGAAAAGGCAATCCCTGGCGTACTTAAAATTTGCGACAGTAAAAAATTATTTTTTGAAAAATTTACTATAGAAAAGGCAATCCCTGGCGTAACTAAAACTTCCGACAGTAAAAAAATATTTTTGCAAAATTTACTATAGAAAAGGCAATCCCTGGCGTAATTAAAACTTGCGACAGTAAAAAATTATTTTTTGAATAATTTACTATAGAAAACGCAATCCCTGGCGTAATTAAAATTTGCGACAGTAAAAAATTATTTTTTGAATAATTTATTATAGAAAAGGCAATCCCTGGCGTATTTAAAATTTGCGACAGTAAAAAATTATTTTTGAATAATTTACTATAGAAAAGGCAATCCCTGGCGTAATTAAAATTTGCGACAGTAAAAAATTATTTTTTGAATAATTTACTATAGAAAAGGCAATATCTGGTTTATTTAAAATTTGCGACAGTAAAAAATTATTTTTTGCAAAATTTACTATAGAAAAGGCAATCCCTGGCGTAATTAAAATTTGCGACAGTAAAAAACTATTCTTTGAAAAATTTACTATAGAATAGGCAATCCCTGGCGTAACTAAAGCTTCCGACAGTAAAAAAATATTTTTTGAAAATTTACTATAGAAAAGGCAATCCCTGGCGTAACTAAAACTTCCGACAGTAAAAAAATATTTTTGCAAAATTTACTATAGAAAAGGCAATCCTGGCGTAATTAAAACTTGCGACAGTAAAAAATTATTTTTTGAATAATTTACTATAGAAAACGCAATCCCTGGCGTAATTAAAATTTGCGACAGTAAAAAATTATTTTTTGAATAATTTATTATAGAAAAGGCAATCCCTGGCGTATTTAAAATTTGCGACAGTAAAAAATTATTTTTGAATAATTTACTATAGAAAAGGCAATCCCTGGCGTAATTAAAATTTGCGACAGTAAAAAATTATTTTTTGAATAATTTACTATAGAAAAGGCAATCCCTGGCGTAACTAAAACTTCCGACAGTAAAAAAATATTTTTTGAAAAATTTACTGTAGAAAAGGCAATCCCTGGCGTAACTAAAACTTCCGACAGTAAAAAAATATTTTTGCAAAATTTACTATAGAAAGGGCAATCCCTGGCGTAATTAAAATTTGCGACAGTAAAAAATTATTTGTTGAATAATTTACTATAGAAAAGGCAATCCCTGGCGTAATTAAAATTTGCGACAGTAAAAAATTTTTTGAATAATTTACCATAGAAAAGGCAATCCCTGGCGTAATTAAAATTTGCGACAGTAAAAAATTATTTTTTGAAAAATTTAATATAGAAAAGGCAATCCCTGGCGTAACTAAAACTTGCGACAGTAAAAAATTATTTTTGGAATAATTTACTATAGAAAAGGCAATCCCTGGCGTAATTAAAATTTGCGACAGTAAAAAATTATTTTTTGTAAAATTTACTATAGAAAAGGCAATCCCTGGCGTAATTAAAATTTGCGACAGTAAAAAATTATTTTTTGAATATTTACTATAGAAAAGGCAATCCCTGGCGTATTTAAAATTTGCGACAGTAAAAAATTATTTTTTGTAAAATTTACTATAGAAAAGGCAATCCCTGGCGTAATTAAAATTTGCGACAGTAAAAAATTATTTTTTGAATAATTTACTATAGAAAACGCAATCCCTGGCGTATTTAAAATTTGCGACAGTAAAAAATTATTTTTTGAATAATTTATTATAGAAAAGGCAATCCCTGGCGTATTTAAAATTTGCGACAGTAAAAAATTATTTTTGAATAATTTACTATAGAAAAGGCAATCCCTGGCGTAATTAAAATTTGCGACAGTAAAAAATTATTTTTTGAATAATTTACTATAGAAAAGGCAATCCCTGGCGTAACTAAAACTTCCGACAGTAAAAAAATATTTTTTGAAAAATTTACTATAGAAAAGGCAATCCCTGGCGTAACTAAAACTTCCGACAGTAAAAAAATATTTTTGCAAAATTTACTATAGAAAGGGCAATCCCTGGCGTAATTAAAATTTGCGACAGTAAAAAATTATTTGTTGAATAATTTACTATAGAAAAGGCAATCCCTGGCGTAATTAAAATTTGCGACAGTAAAAAATTATTTTTTGAATAATTTACTATAGAAAAGGCAATCCCTGGCGTATTTAAAATTTGCGACAGTAAAAAATTAATTTTTGAAAAATTTACTATAGAAAAGGCAATCCCTGGCGTAATTAAAATTTGCGACAGTAAAAAATTATTTTTTGAATAATTTACTATAGAAAAGGCAATCCCTGGCGTATTTAAAATTTGCGACAGTAAAAAATTAATTTTTGAAAAATTTACTATAGAAAAGGCAATCCCTGGCGTAATTAAAATTTGCGACAGTAAAAAATTATTTTTTGAATGGTTTACTATAGAAAAGGCAATCCCTGGCGTAATTAAAATTTGCGAGTGTAAAAAAAGTATTTTTTGAATAATTTACTATAGAAAAGGCAATCCCTGGCGTAATTAAAATTTTCGACAGTAAAAAATTATTTTTGAATAATTTACTATAGAAAAGGCAATCCCTGGCGTAATTAAAACTTGCGACAGTAAAAAATTAATTTTTGAAAAATTTACTATAGAAAAGGCAATCCCTGGCGTAATTAAAATTTGCGACAGTAAAAAATTATTTTTTGAAAAATTTACTATAGAAAACGCAATCCCTGGCGTAATTAGAATTTGCGACAGAAAAAAATTATTTTTTGAATAATTTACTATTGAAAAGGCAATCCCTGGCGTAATTAAAATTTGGGACAGAAAAAAAAATTTTTTTTGAATAATTTACTATAGAAAAGGCAATCCCTGGCGTATTTAAAATTTGCGACAGTAAAAAAATATTTTTTGCAAAATTTACTATAGAAAAGGCAATCCCTGGCGTAATTAAAATTTGCGACAGTAAAAAATTATTTTTTGAATAATTTACTATAGAAAAGGCAATCCCTGGCGTAATTATAATTTGCGACAGTAAAAAATGAATTTTTGAATAATTTCCTATAGAAAAGGCAATCCCTGGCGTAATTAAAATTTGCGACAGTAAAAAATTATTTTTTGAATAATTTACTATAGAAAAGGCAATCCCTGGCGTAATTAAAATTTGCGACAGTAAAAAATTATTTTTTGAATAATTTACTATAGAAAAGGCAATCCCTGGCGTAATTAAAACTTGCGACAGTAAAAAATTAATTTTTGAAAAATTTACTATAGAAAAGGCAATCCCTGGCGTAATTAAAATTTGCGACAGTAAAAAATTATTTTTTGAAAAATTTACTATAGAAAAGGCAATCCCTGGCGTAACTAAAACTTCCGACAGTAAAAAAATATTTTTGCAAAATTTACTATAGAAAAGGCAATCCCTGGCGTAGTTAAAACTTGCGACAGTAAAAAATTATTTTTTGAATAATTTACTATAGAAAAGGCAATCCCTGGCGTAATTAAAATTTGCGACAGTAAAAAATTATTTTTTGAATAATTTACTATAGAAAAGGCAATCCCTGGCGTAATTAAAATTTGCGACAGTATAAAATTATTTTTTAAATAATTTACTATAGAAAAGGCAATCCCTGGCGTAATTAAAACTTGAGACAGTAAAAAATTAATTTTTGAAAAATTTACTATAGAAAAGGCAATCCCTGGCGTAATTAAAATTTGCGACATTAAAAAATTATTTTTTGAAAAATTTACTATAGAAAAGGCAATCCCTGGCGTAACTAAAACTTGCGACAGTAAAAAATTATTTTTTGAATAATTTACTATAGAAAAGGCAATCCCTGGCGTAATTAAAATTTGCGACAGTAAAAAATTATTTTTTGAAAAATTTACTATAGAAAAGGCAATCCCTGGCGTAATTAAAATTTGCGACAGTAAAAAATTATTTTTTGAATAATTTACTATAGAAAAGGCAATCCCTGGCGTATTTAAAATTTGCGACAGTAAAAAATTAATTTTTGAAAAATTTACTATAGAAAAGGCAATCCCTGGCGTAATTAAAATTTGCGACAGTAAAAAATTATTTTTTGAATAATTTACTATAGAAAAGGCAATCCCTGGCGTATTTAAAATTTGCGACAGTAAAAAATTATTTTTTGCAAAATTTACAATAGAAAAGGCAATCCCTGGCGTAATTAAAATTTGCGACAGTAAAAAATTATTTTTTGAATAATTTACTATAGAAAAGGCAATCCCTGGCGTAATTAAAACTTGCGACAGTAAAAAATTATTTTTTGAATAGTTTACTATAGAAAAGGCAATCCCTGGCGTAATTAAAATTTGCGAGTGTAAAAAAAGTATTTTTTGAATAATTTACTATAGAAAAGGCAATCCCTGGCGTAATTAAAATTTTCGACAGTAAAAAATTATTTTTTGAATAATTTACTATAGAAAAGGCAATCCCTGGCGTAATTAAAACTTGCGGCAGTAAAAAATTAATTTTTGAAAAAATTACTATAGAAAAGGCAATCCCTGGCGTAATTAAAATTTGCGACAGTAAAAAATTATTTTTTGAAAAATTTACTATAGAAAACGCAATCCCTGGCGTAATTAGAATTTGCGACAGAAAAAAATTATTTTTTGAATAATTTACTATAGAAAAGGCAATCCCTGGCGTAATTAAAATTTGGGACAGAAAAAAAATTTTTTTTGAATAATTTACTATAGAAAAGGCAATCCCTGGCGTATTTAAAATTTGCGACAGTAAAAAATTATTTTTTGCAAAATTTACTATAGAAAAGGCAATCCCTGGCGTAATTAAAATTTGCGACAGTAAAAAATTATTTTTTGAATAATTTACTATAGAAAAGGCAATCCCTGGCGTAATTAAAACTTGCGACAGTAAAAAATTAATTTTTGAAAAATTTACTATAGAAAAGGCAATCCCTGGCGTAATTAAAATTTGCGACAGTAAAAAATTATTTTTTGAAAAATTTACTATAGAAAAGGCAATCCCTGGCGTAACTAAAACTTCCGACAGTAAAAAAATATTTTTGCAAAATTTACTATAGAAAAGGCAATCCCTGGCGTAGTTAAAACTTGCGACAGTAAAAAATTATTTTTTGAATAATTTACTATAGAAAAGGCAATCCCTGGCGTAATTAAAATTTGCGACAGTAAAAAATTATTTTTTGAATAATTTACTATAGAAAAGGCAATCCCTGGCGTAATTAAAATTTGCGACAGTATAAAATTATTTTTTAAATAATTTACTATAGAAAAGGCAATCCCTGGCGTAATTAAAACTTGAGACAGTAAAAAATTAATTTTTGAAAAATTTACTATAGAAAAGGCAATCCCTGGCGTAATTAAAATTTGCGACAGTAAAAAATTATTTTTTGAAAAATTTACTATATAAAAGGCAATCCCTGGCGTATTTAAAATTTGCGACAGTAAAAAAGTATTTTTTGCAAAATTTACTATAGAAAAGGCAATCCCTGGCGTAATTAAAATTTGCGACAGTAAAAAATTATTTTTGAAAAATTTACTATAGAAAACGCAATCCCTGGCGTAATTAAAATTTGCGACAGAAAAAAATTATTTTTTGAATAATTTACTATAGAAAAGGAGATCCTTGGCGTAATTTAAATTTGCGACAGTAAAAAATTATTTTTTGAATAATTTACTATAGCAAAGGCAATCCCTGTCGTATTTAAAATTTGCGACAGTAAAAAATTATTTTTTGCAAAATTTACTATAGAAAAGGCAATCCCCTGGCGTAATTAAAATTTGCGACAGTAAAAAAATTATTTTTTGAATAATTTACTATAGAAAAGGCAATCCCTGGCGTAATTAAAATTTGCGACAGTAAAAAATTATTTCTGAATAATTTACTATAGAAAAGGCAATCCCCTGGCGTAATTATAATTTGCGACAGAAAAAAATGAATTTTTGAATAATTTACTATAGAAAAGGCAATCCCTGGCGTAATTAAAATTTGCGACAGTAAAAAATTATTTTTTGAATAATTTACTATAGAAAAGGCAATCCCTGGCGTAATTAAAATTTGCGACAGTAAAAAATTATTTTTGAATAATTTACTATAGAAAAGGCAATCCCTGGCGTAATTAAAACTTGCGACAGTAAAAAAATTAATTTTTGAAAAATTTACTATAGAAAAGGCAATCCGTGGCGTAATTAAAATTTGCGACAGTAAAAAATTATTTTTTGAAAAATTTACTATAGAAAAGGCAATCCCTGGCGTAACTAAAACTTCCGACAGTAAAAAAATATTTTTGCAAAATTTACTATAGAAAAGGCAATCCCTGGCGTAGTTAAAAGTTGCGACAGTAAAAAATTATTTTTTGAATAATTTACTATAGAAAAGGCAATCCCTGGCGTAATTAAAATTTGCGACAGTAAAAAATTATTTTTTGAATAATTTACTATAGAAAAGGCAATCCCTGGCGTAATTAAAATTTGCGACAGTATAAAATTATTTTTTAAATAATTTACTATAGAAAAGGCAATCCCTGGCGTAATTAAAACTTGAGACAGTAAAAAATTAATTTTTGAAAAATTTACTATAGAAAAGGCAATCCCTGGCGTAATTAAAATTTGCGACAGTAAAAAATTATTTTTTGAAAAATTTACTATATAAAAGGCAATCCCTGGCGTATTTAAAATTTGCGACAGTAAAAAATTATTTTTTGCAAAATTTACTATAGAAAAGGCAATCCCTGGCGTAATTAAAATTTGCGACAGTAAAAAATTATTTTTGAAAAATTTACTATAGAAAACGCAATCCCTGGCGATTAGAATTTGCGAAAGAAAAAAATTATTTTTTGAATAATTTACTATAGAAAAGGCAATCCCTGGCGTAATTAAAATTTGGGACAGAAAAAAAATTTTTTTTTTGAATAATTTACTATAGAAAAGGCAATCCCTGGCGTATTTAAAATTTGCGACAGTAAAAAATTATTTTTTTTAAAAATTTACTATAGAAATGGCAATCCCTGGCGTAATTAAAATTTGCGACAGTAAAAAATTATTTTTTGAATAATTTACTATAGAAAAGGCAATCCCTGGCGTAATTATAATTTGCGACAGTAAAAAATGAATTTTTGAATAATTTACTATAGAAAAGGCAATCCCTGGCGTAATTAAAATTTGCGACAGTAAAAAATTATTTTTTGAATAATTTACTATAGAAAAGGCAATCCCTGGCGTAATTAAAATTTGCGACAGTAAAAAATTATTTTTTGAATAATTTACTATAGAAAAGGCAATCCCTGGCGTAATTAAAACTTGCGACAGTAAAAAATTAATTTTTGAAAAATTTACTATAGAAAAGGCAATCCCTGGCGTAATTAAAATTTGCGACAGTAAAAAATTATTTTTTGAAAAATTTACTATAGAAAAGGCAATCCCTGGCGTAACTAAAACTTCCGACAGTAAAAAAATATTTTTGCAAAATTTTCTATAGAAAAGGCAATCCCTGGCGTAGTTAAAACTTGCGACAGTAAAAAATTATTTTTTGAATAATTTACTATAGAAAAGGCAATCCCTGGCGTAATTAAAATTTGCGACAGTAAAAAATTATTTTTTGAATAATTTACTATAGAAAAGGCAATCCCTGGCGTAATTAAAATTTGCGACATTATAAAATTATTTTTTTAAATAATTTACTATAGAAAAGGCAATCCCTGGCGTAATTAAAACTTGAGACAGTAAAAAATTAATTTTTGAAAAATTTACTATAGAAAAGGCAATCCCTGGCGTAATTAAAATTTGCGACAGTAAAAAATTATTTTTTGAAAAATTTACTATATAAAAGGCAATCCCTGGCGTATTTAAAATTTGCGACAGTAAAAAATTATTTTTTGCAAAATTTACTATAGAAAAGGCAATCCCTGGCGTAATTAAAATTTGCGACAGTAAAAAATTATTTTTGAAAAATTTACTATAGAAAACGCAATCCCTGGCGTAATTAAAATTTGCGACAGAAAAAAATTATTTTTTGAATAATTTACTATAGAAAAGGCAATCCTTGGCGTAATTTAAATTTGCGACAGTAAAAAATTATTTTTTGAATAATTTACTATAGAAAAAGCAATCCCTGGCGTATTTAAAATTTGCGACAGTAAAAAATTATTTTTTGCAAAATTTACTATAGAAAAGGCAATCCCTGGCGTAATTAAAATTTGCGACAGTAAAAAATTATTTTTTGAATAATTTTCTATAGAAAAGGCAATCCCTGGCGTATTTAAAACTTGCGACAGTAAAAAATTATTTTTTGAATAATTTACTATAGAAAAGGCAATCCCTGGCGTAATTAAAATTTGCGACAGAAAAAAATTATTTGTTGAATAATTTACTATAGAAAAGGCAATCCCTGGCGTAATTAAAATTTGCGACAGTAAATTTTTTTTTTGAATAATTTACTATAGAAAAGCCAATCCCTGGCGTAATTAAAACTTGCGACAGTAAAAAATTAATTTTTGAATAATTTACTATAGAAAAGGCAATCGCTGGCGTAATTAAAACTTGCGACAGTAAAAAATTATTTTTTGAATAATTTACTATAGAAAAGGCAATCCCTGGCGTAATTAAAATTTGCGACAGTAAAAAATTATTTGTTGAATAATTTACTATAGAAAAGGCAATCCCTGGCGTAATTAAAATTTGCGACAGTAAAAAATTATTTTTTGAAAAATTTACTATAGAAAAGGCAATCCATGGCGTAATTAAAATTTGCGACAGTAAAAAATTAATTTTTGAAAAATTTACTATAGAAAAGGCAATCCCTGGCGTATTTAAAATTTGCGACAGTAAAAAAATAATTTTTTGAATAATTTACTATAGAAAAGGCAACCCCTGGCGTATTTAAAATTTGCGACCGTAAAAAATTAATTTTTGAAAAATTTACTATAGAAAAGGCAATCCCTGGCGTAATTAAAATTTGCGACAGTAAAAAATTATTTTTTGAAAAATTTACTATAGAAAAGGCAACCCCTGGCGTAATTAAAATTTGCGACAGCAAAAAATTAATTTTTGAATAATTTTCTATAGAAAAGGCAATCCCTGGCGTAATTAAAATTTGCGACAGTAAAAAATTATTTTTTGAATAATTTACTATAGAAAAGGCAATCCCTGGCGTATTTGAAATTTGCGACAGTATAAAATTAATATTTGAAAAATTTACTATAGAAAAGGCAATCCCTGGCGTATTTAAAATTTGCGACAGAAAAAAATTATTTTTTGAATAATTTACTATAGAAAAGGCAATCCCTGCCGTAATTAAAATTTGAGACAGTAAAAAATTAATTTTTGAATAATTTACTATAGAAAAGGCAATCCCTGGCGTAATTAAAATTTGCGACAGTAAAAAATTATTTTTTGAATAGTTTACTATAGAAAAGGCAATCCCTGGCGTAATTAAAATTTGCGGGTGTAAAAAAAGTATTTTTTGAATAATTTACTATAGAAAAGGCAATCCCTGGCGTAATTAAAATTTTCGACAGTAAAAAATTAATTTTTGAAAAATTTACTATAGAAAAGGCAATCCCTGGCGTAATTAAAATTTGCGACAGTAAAAAATTATTTTTTGAAAAATTTACTATAGAAAACGCAATCCCTGGCGTAATTAGAATTTGCGACAGAAAAAAATTATTTTTTGAATAATTTACTATAGAAAAGGCAATCCCTGGCGTAATTAAAATTTGGGACAGAAAAAAATTTTTTTTTTGAATAATTTACTATAGAAAAGGCAATCCCTGGCGTATTTCAAATTTGCGACAGTAAAAAATGAATTTTTGAATAATTTACTATAGAAAAGGTAATCCCTGGCGTAATTAAAATTTGCGACAGTAAAAAATTATTTTTTGAATAATTTACTATAGAAAAGGCAATCCCTGGCGTAATTAAAATTTGCGACAGTAAAAAATTATTTTTTGAATAATTTACTATAGAAAAGGCAATCCCTGGCGTAATTAAAACTTGCGACAGTAAAAAATTAATTTTTGAAAAATTTACTATAGAAAAGGCAATCCCTGGCGTAATTAAAATTTGCGACAGTAAAAAATTATTTTTTGAAAAATTTACTATAGAAAAGGCAATCCCTGGCGTAACTAAAACTTCCGACAGTAAAAAAATATTTTTGCAAAATTTTCTATAGAAAAGGCAATCCCTGGCGTAGTTAAAACTTGCGACAGTAAAAAATTATTTTTTGAATAATTTACTATAGAAAAGGCAATCCCTGGCGTAATTAAAATTTGCGACAGTAAAAAATTAGTTTTTGAATAATTTACTATAGAAAAGGCAATCCCTGGCGTAATTAAAATTTGCGACATTATAAAATTATTTTTTAAATAATTTACTATAGAAAAGGCAATCCCTGGCGTAATGAAAACTTGAGACAGTAAAAAATTAATTTTTGAAAAATTTACTATAGAAAAGGCAATCCCTGGCGTAATTAAAATTTGCGACAGTAAAAAATTATTTTTTGAAAAATTTACTATATAAAAGGCAATCCCTGGCGTATTTAAAATTTGCGACAGTAAAAAATTATTTTTTGCAAAATTTACTATAGAAAAGGCAATCCCTGGCGTAATTAAAATTTGCGACAGTAAAAAATTATTTTTGAAAAATTTACTATAGAAAACGCAATCCCTGGCGTAATTAAAATTTGCGACAGAAAAAAATTATTTTTTGAATAATTTACTATAGAAAAGGCAATCCTTGGCGTAATTTAAATTTGCGACAGTAAAAAATTATTTTTTGAATAATTTACTATAGAAAAAGCAATCCCTGGCGTATTTAAAATTTGCGACAGTAAAAAATTATTTTTTGCAAAATTTACTATAGAAAAGGCAATCCCTGGCGTAATTAAAATTTGCGACAGTAAAAAATTATTTTTTGAATAATTTTCTATAGAAAAGGCAATCCCTGGCGTATTTAAAACTTGCGACAGTAAAAAATTATTTTTTGAATAATTTACTATAGAAAAGGCAATACCTGGCGTAATTAAAATTTGCGACAGAAAAAAATTATTTGTTGAATAATTTACTATAGAAAAGGCAATCCCTGGCGTAATTAAAATTTGCGACAGTAAATTTTTTTTTGAATAATTTATTATAGAAAAGCCAATCCCTGGCGTAATTAAAACTTGCGACAGTAAAAAATTAATTTTTGAATAATTTACTATAGAAAAGGCAATCGCTGGCGTAATTAAAACTTGCGACAGTAAAAAATTATTTTTTGAATAATTTACTATAGAAAAGGCAATCCCTGGCGTAATTAAATTTTGCGACAGTAAAAAATTATTTGTTGAATAATTTACTATAGAAAAGGCAATCCCTGGCGTAATTAAAATTTGCGACAGTAAAAAATTATTTTTTGAAAAATTTACTATAGAAAAGGCAATCCATGGCGTAATTAAAATTTGCGACCGTAAAAAATTAATTTTTGAAAAATTTACTATAGAAAAGGCAATCCCTGGCGTAATTAAAATTTGCGACAGTAAAAAATTATTTTTTGAAAAATTTACTATAGAAAAGGCAACCCCTGGCGTAATTAAAATTTGCGACAGCAAAAAATTAATTTTTGAATAATTTACTATAGAAAAGGCAATCCCTGGCGTAATTAAAATTTGCGACAGTAAAAAATTATTTTTTGAATAATTTACTATAGAAAAGGCAATCCCTGGCGTATTTGAAATTTGCGACAGTATAAAATTAATATTTGAAAAATTTACTATAGAAAAGGCAATCCCTGGCGTATTTAAAATTTGCGACAGAAAAAAATTATTTTTTGAATAATTTACTATAGAAAAGGCAATCCCTGGCGTAATTAAAATTCGAGACAGTAAAAAATTAATTTTTGAATAATTTAGTATAGAAAAGGCAATCCCTGGCGTAATTAAAATTTGCGACAGTAAAAAATTATTTTTTGCAAAATTTACTATAGAAAAGGCAATCCCTGGTGTAATTAAAATTTGCGACAGTAAAAAATTATTTTTTGCAAAATTTACTATAGAAAGGCAATCCCTGGCGTAATTAAAATTTGCGACAGTAAAAAATTAATTTTTGAAAAATTAACTATAGAAAAGGCAATCCCTGGCGTAATTAAAATTTGCGACAGTAAAAAATTATTTTTTGAAAAATTTACTATATAAAAGGCAATCCCTGGCGTATTTAAAATTTGCGACAGAAAAAAATTATTTTTTGAATAATTTACTATAGAAAAGGCAATCCTTGGCGTAATTTAAATTTGCGACAGTAAAAAATTATTTTTTGAATAATTTACTACAGAAAAAGCAATACCTGGCGTATTTAAAATTTGCGACAGTAAAAAATTATTTTTTGCAAAATTTATTATAGAAAGGCAATCCCTGGCGTAATTAAAATTTGAGACAGTAAAAAATTAATTTTTGAATAATTTACTATAGAAAAGGCAATCCCTGGCGTAATTAAAATTTGCGACAGTAAAAAATTATTTTTGAAAAATTTACTATAGAAAACGCAATCCCTGGCGTAATTAAAATTTGCGACAGAAAAAAATTATTTTTTGAATAATTTACTATAGAAAAGGCAATCCTTGGCGTAATTTAAATTTGCGACAGTAAAAAATTATTTTTTGAATAATTTACTACAGAAAAAGCAATACCTGGCGTATTTAAAATTTGCGACAGTAAAAAATTATTTTTTGCAAAATTTACTATAGAAAAGGCAATCCCTGCCGTAATTAAAATTTGCGACAGTAAAAAATTATTTCTTGAATAATTTACTATAGAAGAGGCAATCCCTGGCGTAATTAAAACTTGCGACAGTAAAAAATTATTTTTTGAATAATTTACTATAGAAAAGGCAATCCCTGGCGTAATTAAAATTTGCGACAGAAAAAAATTATTTGTTGAATAATTTACTATAGAAAAGGCAATCCCTGGCGTAATTAAAATTTGCGACAGTAAAAATTTTTTTGAATAATTTACTATAGAAAAGGCAATCCCTGGCGTAATTAAAACTTGCGACAGTAAAAAATTAATTTTTGAATAATTTACTATAGAAAAGGCAATACCTGGCGTAATTAAAACTTGCGACAGTAAAAAATTAATTTTTGCAAAATTTACTATAGAAAAGGCAATCCCTGGTGTAATTAAAATTTGCGACAGTAAAAAATTATTTTTTGCAAAATTTACTATAGAAAGGCAATCCCTGGAGTAATTAAAATTTGCGACAGTAAAAAATTAATTTTTGAAAAATTAACTATAGAAAAGGCAATCCCTAGCGTAATTAAAATTTGCGACAGTAAAAAATTATTTTTTGAATAATTTACTATAGAAAAGACAATCCCTGGCGTAATTTAAATTTGCGACAGTAAAAAATTATTTTTTGAATAATTTACTATAGAAAAGGCAATCCCTGGCGTAATTAAAATTTGCGACAGTAAAAAATTATTTTTTGCAAAATTTACTATAGAAAAGGCAATCCCTGGCGTAATTAAAATTTGAGACAGTAAAAAATTAATTTTTGAATAATTTACTATAGAAAAGGCAATCCCTGGCGTGATTAAAATTTGCGACAGTAAAAAATTATTTTTTGCAAAATTTACTATAGAAAAGGCAATCCCTGGTGTAATTAAAATTTGCGACAGTAAAAAATTATTTTTTGCAAAATTTACTATAGAAAGGCAATCCCTGGCGTAATTAAAATTTGCGACAGTAAAAAATTAATTTTTGAAAAATTAACTATAGAAAAGGCAATCCCTGGCGTAATTAAAATTTGCGACAGTAAAAAATTATTTTTTGAAAAATTTACTATATAAAAGGCAATCCCTGGCGTATTTAAAATTTGCGACAGAAAAAAATTATTTTTTGAATAATTTACTATAGAAAAGGCAATCCTTGGCGTAATTTAAATTTGCGACAGTAAAAAATTATTTTTTGAATAATTTACTACAGAAAAAGCAATACCTGGCGTATTTAAAATTTGCGACAGTAAAAAATTATTTTTTGCAAAATTTACTATAGAAAGGCAATCCCTGGCGTAATTAAAATTTGAGACAGTAAAAAATTAATTTTTGAATAATTTACTATAGAAAAGGCAATCCCTGGCGTAATTAAAATTTGCGACAGTAAAAAATTATTTTTGAAAAATTTACTATAGAAAACGCAATCCCTGGCGTAATTAAAATTTGCGACAGAAAAAAATTATTTTTTGAATAATTTACTATAGAAAAGGCAATCCTTGGCGTAATTTAAATTTGCGACAGTAAAAAATTATTTTTTGAATAATTTACTACAGAAAAAGCAATACCTGGCGTATTTAAAATTTGCGACAGTAAAAAATTATTTTTTGCAAAATTTACTATAGAAAAGGCAATCCCTGCCGTAATTAAAATTTGCGACAGTAAAAAATTATTTCTTGAATAATTTACTATAGAAGAGGCAATCCCTGGCGTAATTAAAACTTGCGACAGTAAAAAATTATTTTTTGAATAATTTACTATAGAAAAGGCAATCCCTGGCGTAATTAAAATTTGCGACAGAAAAAAATTATTTGTTGAATAATTTACTATAGAAAAGGCAATCCCTGGCGTAATTAAAATTTGCGACAGTAAAAATTTTTTTGAATAATTTACTATAGAAAAGGCAATCCCTGGCGTAATTAAAACTTGCGACAGTAAAAAATTAATTTTTGAATAATTTACTATAGAAAAGGCAATACCTGGCGTAATTAAAACTTGCGACAGTAAAAAATTAATTTTTGAAAAACTTACTATAGAAAAGGCAATCCCTGGCGTAATTAAAATTTGCGACAGAAAAAAATTATTTTTTGAATAATTTACTATAGAAAAGACAATCCCTGGCGTAATTAAAATTTGCGACAGTAAAAAATTATTTTTGAAAAATTTACTATAGAAAAGGCAATCCCTGGCGTAATTAAAATTTGCGACAGTAAAAAATTAATTTTTGAAAAATTTACTATAGAAAAGGCAATCCGTGGCGTATTTAAAATTTGCGACAGTACAAAAATAATTTTTTGAATAATTTACTATAGAAAAGGCAATCCCTGGCGTATTTAAAATTTGCGACCGTAAAAAATTAATTTTTGAAAAATTTACTATAGAAAAGGCAATCCCTGGCGTAATTAAAATTTGCGACAGTAAAAAATTATTTTTTGAAAAATTTAGTATAGAAAAGGCAATCCCTGGCGTAATTAAAATTTGCGACAGCAAAAAATTAATTTTTGAATAATTTACTATAGAAAAGGCAATCCCTGGCGTAATTAAAATTTGCGACAGTAAAAAATTATTTTTTGAATAATTTACTATAGAAAAGGCAATCCATGGCGTATTTCAAATTTGCGACAGTATAAAATTAATTTTTGAAAAATTTAGTATAGAAAAGGCAATCTCTGGCGTATTTAAAATTTGCGACAGAAAAAAAATATTTTTTGAATAATTTACTATAGAAAAGGCAATCGCTGGCGTATTTAAAATATGCGACAGTAAAAAAATATTTTTTGAATAATTTACTATAGAAAAGTCAATCCCTGGTGTAATTGAAATTTGCGATAGTAAAAAATTATTTTTTGAATAATTTACTATAGAAAAGGCAATACCTGGCGTAATTAAAATTTGCGACAGTAAAAAATTATTTTTTGAAAAATTTACTATAGAAAAGGCAATCCTTGGCGTATTTAAAATTTGAGACAGTAAAAAATTATTTTTTGCAAAATTTACTATAGAAAAGGCAATCCCTGGTGTAATTAAAATTTGCGACAGTAAAAAATTATTTTTTGCAAAATTTACTATAGAAAGGCAATCCCTGGAGTAATTAAAATTTGCGACAGTAAAAAATTAATTTTTGAAAAATTAACTATAGAAAAGGCAATCCCTAGCGTAATTAAAATTTGCGACAGTAAAAAATTATTTTTTGAATAATTTACTATAGAAAAGACAATCCCTGGCGTAATTTAAATTTGCGACAGTAAAAAATTATTTTTTGAATAATTTACTATAGAAAAGGCAATCCCTGGCGTAATTAAAATTTGCGACAGTAAAAAATTATTTTTTGCAAAATTTACTATAGAAAAGGCAATCCCTGGCGTAATTAAAATTTGCGACAGTTAAAAATTAATTCTTGAAAAATTAACTATAGAAAAGGCAATCCCTGGCGTAATTAAAATTTGCGACAGAAAAAAATTATTTTTTGAATAATTTACTATAGAAAAGGCAATCCTTGGCGTAATTTAAATTTGCGACAGAAAAAAATTATTTTTTGAATAATTTACTACAGAAAAAGCAATCCCTGGCGTATTTAAAATTTGCGACAGTTAAAATTATTTTTTGCAAAATTTACTATAAAAAGGCAATCCCTGGCGTAATTAAAATTTGCGACAGTAAAAAATTATTTTTTTAATAATTTACTATAGAAGAGGCAATCCCTGGCGTAATTAAAACTTGCGACAGTAAAAAATTATTTTTTGAATAATTTACTATAGAAAAGGCAATCCCTGGCGTAATTAAAATTTGCGACAGAAAAAAATTATTTGTTGAATAATTTACTATAGAAAAGGCAATCCCTGGCGTAATTAAAATTTGCGACAGTAAAAATTTTTTTGAATAATTTACTATAAAAAAGGCAATCCCTGGCGTAATTAAAACTTGTGACAGTAAAAAATTAATTTTTGAATAATTTACTATAGAAAAGGCAATACCTGGCGTAATTAAAACTTTCGACAGTAAAAAATTATTTTTTGAATAATTTACTATAGAAAAGGCAATCCCTGCCGTAATTAAAATTTGCGACACTAAAAAATTATTTTTTGCAAAATTTACTATAGAAAAGACAATCCCTGGCGTAATTAAAATTTGCGACAGTAAAAAATTATTTTTGAAAAATTTATTATAGAAAAGGCAATACCTGGCGTAATTAAAATTTGCGACAGTTAAAAATTAATTTTTGAAAAATTTACTATAGAAAAGGCAATCCCTGGCGTATTTAAAATTTGCGACAGTACAAAAATAATTTTTTGAATAATTTACTATAGAAAAGGCAATTCCTGGCGTATTTAAAATTTGCGACCGTAAAAAATTAATTTTTGAAAAATTTACTATAGAAAAGGCAATCCCTGGCGTAATTAAAATTTGCGACAGTAAAAAATTATTTTTTGAAAAATTTAGTATAGAAAAGGCAATCCCTGGCGTAATTAAAATTTGCGACAGCAAAAAATTAATTTTTGAATAATTTACTATAGAAAAGGCAATCCCTGGCGTAATTAAAATTTGCGACAGTAAAAAATTATTTTTTGAATAATTTACTATAGAAAAGGCAATCCCTGGCGTATTTCAAATTTGCGACAGTATAAAATTAATTTTTGAAAAATTTACTATAGAAAAGGCAATCCCTGGCGTATTTAAAATTTGCGACAGAAAAAAAATATTTTTTGAATAATTTACTATAGAAAAGGCAATCGCTGGCGTATTTAAAATATGCGACAGTAAAAAAATATTTTTTGAATAATTTACTATAGAAAAGTCAATCCCTGGTGTAATTGAAATTTGCGATAGTAAAAAATTATTTTTTGAATAATTTACTATAGAAAAGTCAATCCCTGGAGTAATTAAAATTTGCGACAGTAAAAAATTAATTTTTGAAAAATTAACTATAGAAAAGGCAATCCCTAGCGTAATTAAAATTTGCGACAGTAAAAAATTATTTTTTGAATAATTTACTATAGAAAAGACAATCCCTGGCGTAATTTAAATTTGCGACAGTAAAAAATTATTTTTTGAATAATTTACTATAGAAAAGGCAATCCCTGGCGTAATTAAAATTTGCGACAGCAAAAAATTATTTTTTGCAAAATTTACTATAGAAAAGGCAATCCCTGGCGTAATTAAAATTTGCGACAGTAAAAAATTAATTTTTGAAAAATTAACTATAGAAAAGGCTATCCCTGGCGTAATTAAAATTTGCGACAGAAAAAAATTATTTTTTGGATAATTTACTATAGAAAACAATCCCTGGCGTAATTAAAATTTGCGACAGTAAAAAATTAATTTTTGAAAAATTTACTATAGAAAAGGCAATCCCTGGCGTATTTAAAATTTGCGACAGTAAAAAATTAATTTTTGAAAAATTTACTATAGAAAAGGAAATCCCTGGCGAATTTAAAATTTGCGACAGAAAAAAATTATTTTTTGAATAATTTACTATAGAAAAGGCAATCCCTGGCGTATTTAAAATATGCGACAGTAAAAAATTATTTTTTGAATAATTTAATATAGAAAAGGCAATCCCTGGCGTAATTAAAATTTGCGACATTAAAAAATTATTTTTTGAATAATTTACTATACAAAAGGCAATCCCTGGCGTAATTAAAATTTGCGACACTAAACAATTAAATTTTAATTACGCCAGGGATTGCCTTTTCTATAGTAAATTATTCAAAAAATAATTTTATACTGTTGCAAATTTTAATCACGCCAGGGATTGCCTTTTCTATAGTAAATTATTCAAAAATTAATTTTTTACTGTCTCAAATTTTAATTACGCCAGGGATTACCTTTTCTATAGTAAATTATTCAAAAAATAATTTTTTACTGTCGCAAATTTTAATTACGCCAGGGATTGCCTTTTCTATAGTAAATTTTGCAAAAAATAATTTTTTACTGTTGCAAATTTCAATTACGCCAGGGATTGCCTTTTCTATAGTAAATTATTCAAAAAATAATTTTTTACTGTTGCAAATTTTAATTACGCCAGGGATTGCCTTTTCTATAGTAAATTATTCAAAAAATAATTTTATACTGTTGCAAATTTTAATTACGCCAGGGATTGCCTTTTCTATAGTAGATTATTCAAAAATTCATTTTTTACTGTCTCAAATTTTAATTACGCCAGGGATTGCCTTTTCTATAGTAAATTATTCAAAAAATAATAATATACTGTCGCAAATTTTAATTACGCCAGGGATTGCCTTTTCTATAGTAAATTTTTCAAAAAATAATTTTATACTGTCTCAAATTTTAATTACGCCAGGGATTGCCTTTTCTTTAGTAAATTTTGCAAAAAATAATTTTTTTCTGTCGCAAATTTTAATTACGCCAGGGATTGTCTTTTCTATAGTAAATTTTGCAAAAAATAATTGTTTAGTGTCGCAAATTTTAATTACGCCAGGGATTGCCTTTTGTATAGTAAATTTTGCAAAAAATAATTGCTTAGTGTCGCAAATTTTAATTACGCCAGGGATTGCCTTTTGTATAGTAAATTATTCAAAAAACAATTGTTTAGTGTCGCAAATTTTAATTACGCCAGGGATTGCCTTTTCTATAGTAAATTAATCAAAAATTAATTTTTTTCTGTCGCAAAATTTAATTACGCTAGGGATTGCCTTTTCTATAGTAAATTATTCAAAAAATAATTTTTTACTGTCGCAAATTATAATTACGCCAGGGATTGCCTTTTCTATAGTAAATTATTCAAAAATTCATTTTTTACTGTCGCAAATTTTAAATACGCCAGGGATTGCCTTTTGTATAGTAAATTATTCAAAAATTCATTTTTTACTGTCGCAAATTATAATTACGCCAGGGATTGCCTTTTCTATAGTAAATTATTCAAAAAATAATTTTATACTGTCTCAAATTTTAATTACGCCAGGGATTGCCTTTTCTATAGTAAATTTTGCAAAAAATAATTGTTTACTGTCGTAAATTTTAATTACGCCAGGGATTGCCTTTTCTATAGTAAATTATTCAAAAATTCATTTTTTACTGTCGCAAATTTTAAATACGCCAGGGATTGCCTTTTGTATAGTAAATTATTCAAAAATTCATTTTTTACTGTCGCAAATTATAATTACGCCAGGGATTGCCTTTTCTATAGTAAATTATTCAAAAAATAATTTTTTACTGTTGCAAATTATAATTACGCCAGGGATTGCCTTTTCTATAGTAAATTATTCAAAAAATAATTTTTTACTGTCTCAAATTTTAATTACGCCAGGGATTGCCTTTTCTATAGTAAATTATTCAAAAATTCATTTTTTACTGTCGCAAATTATAATTACGCCAGGGATTGCCTTTTCTATAGTAAATTATTCAAAAATTCATTTTTTACTGTCGCAAATTTTAAATACGCCAGGGATTGCCTTTTGTATAGTAAATTATTCAAAAATTCATTTTTTACTGTCGCAAATTATAATTAGGCCAGGGATTGCCTTTTCTATAGTAAATTATTCAAAAAATAATTTTTTACTGTCGCAAATTATAATTACGCCAGGGATTGCCTTTTCTATAGTAAATTATTCAAAAATTCATTTTTTACTGTCGCAAATTTTAATTACGCCAGGGATTGCCTTTTCTATAGTAAATTATTCAAAAATTCATTTTTTACTGTCTCAATTTTTAATAACGCCAGGGATTGCCTTTTCTATAGTAAATTATTCAAAAAATAATTTTTTACTGTCGCAAATTATAATTACGCCAGGGATTGCCTTTTCTATAGTAAATTATTCAAAAATTCATTTTTTACTGTCGCAAATTTTAATTACGCCAGGGATTGCCTTTTCTATAGTAAATTATTCAAAAAAATAATAATATACTGTCGCAAATTTTAATTACGCCAGGGATTGCCTTTTCTATAGTAAATTATTCAAAAAATAATTTTATACTGTCTCAAATATTAATTACGCCAGGGATTGCCTTTTCTATAGTAAATTTTGCAAAAAATAATTTTTTTATGTCGCAAATTTTAATTACGCCAGGGATTGCCTTTTCTATAGTAAATTTTGCAAAAAATAATTCTTTAGTGTCGCAAATTTTAATTACGCCAGGGATTGCCTTTTGTATAGTAAATTTTGCAAAAATTCATTTTTTACTGTCGCAAATTTTAAATACGCCAGGGATTGCCTTTTGTATAGTAAATTATTCAAAAAATAATTTTTTACTGTTGCAAATTTTAATTACGCCAGGGATTGCCTTTTCTATAGTAAATTATTCAAAAAATAATTTTTTACTGTTGCAAATTTTAATTACGCCAGGGATTGCCTTTTCTATAGTAAATTATTCAAAAATTCATTTTTTACTGTCGCAAATTTTAAATACGCCAGGGATTGCCTTTTGTATAGTAAATTATTCAAAAATTCACTTTTTACTGTCGCAAATTATAATTACGCCAGGGATTGCCTTTTCTATAGTAAATTATTCAAAAAATAATTTTTTACTGTTGCAAATTTTAATTACGCCAGGGATTGCCTTTTCTATAGTAAATTATTCAAAAAATAATTTTTTACTCTCTCAAATTTTAATTACGCCAGGGATTGCCTTTTCTATAGTAAATTATTCAAAAAATAATTGTTTACTGTTGCAAATTTTAATTACGCCAGGGATTGCCTTTTCTATAGTAAATTATTCAAAAATTCATTTTTTACTGTCGCAAATTTTAATTACGCCAGGGATTGCTTTTTGTATAGTAAATTATTCAAAAATTCATTTTTTACTGTCGCAAATTATAATTACGCCAGGGATTGGCTTTTCTATAGTAAATTTTGCAAAAAATAATTGTTTAATGTCTCAAATTTTAATTACGCCAGGGATTGCCTTTTCTATAGTAAAATATTCAAAAAATAATTTTATACTGTCTCAAATTTTAATTACGCCAGGGATTGCCTTTTCTATAGTAAATTTTGCAAAAAATAATTGTTTACAGTCGCAAATTTTAATTACGCCAGGGATTGCCTTTTCTATAGTAAATTATTCAAAAAATAATTTTTTCTGTCGCAAATTTTAATTACGCCAGGGATTGCCTTTTCTATAGTAAATTATTCAAAAAATAATTTTTTTCTGTCGCAAATTTTAATTACGCCAGGGATTGCCTTTTCTATAGTAAATTTTGCAAAAAATAATTGTTTAGTGTCGCAAATTTTAATTACGCCAGGGATTGCCTTTTGTATAGTAAATTTTGCAAAAATTCATTTTTTACTGTCGCAAATTTTAATTACGCCAGGGATTGCCTTTTCTATAGTAAATTATTCAAAAAATAATTTTTTACTGTTGCAAATTTTAATTACGCCAGGGATTGCCTTTTCTATAGTAAATTATTCAAAAATTCATTTTATGCTGTCTCAAATTTTAATTACGCCAGGGATTGCCTTTTGTATAGTAAATTATTCAAAAATTCATTTTTTACTGTCGCAAATTTTAATTACGCCAGGGATTGCCTTTTCTATAGTAAATTATTCAAAAAATAATTTTTTACTGTCGCAAATTTTAATTACGCCAGGGATTGCCTTTTCTATAGTAAATTTTGCAAAAAATAATTTTTTACTGTTGCAAATTTCAATTACGCCAGGGATTGCCTTTTCTATAGTAAATTATTCAAAAAATAATTTTTTACTGTTGCAAATTTTAATTACGCCAGGGATTGCCTTTTCTATAGTAAATTATTCAAAAAATAATTTTATACTGTTGCAAATTTTAATTACGCCAGGGATTGCCTTTTCTATAGTAAATTATTCAAAAAATAATTTTTTACTGTTGCAAATTTTAATTACGCCAGGGATTGCCTTTTCTATAGTAAATTATTCAAAAAATAATTTTATACTGTTGCAAATTTTAATTACGCCAGGGATTGCCTTTTCTATAGTAAATTATTCAAAAATTCATTTTTTACTGTCTCAAATTTTAATTACGCCAGGGATTGCCTTTTCTATAGTAAATTATTCAAAAAATAATTTTATACTGTTGCAAATTTTAATCACGCCAGGGATTGCCTTTTCTATAGTAAATTATTCAAAAATTAATTTTTTACTGTCTCAAATTTTAATTACGCCAGGGATTACCTTTTCTATAGTAAATTATTCAAAAAATAATTTTTTACTGTCGCAAATTTTAATTTCGCCAGGGATTGCCTTTTCTATAGTAAATTTTGCAAAAAATAATTTTTTACTGTTGCAAATTTCAATTACGCCAGGGATTGCCTTTTCTATAGTAAATTATTCAAAAAATAATTTTTTACTGTTGCAAATTTTAATTACGCCAGGGATTGCCTTTTCTATAGTAAATTATTCAAAAAATAATTTTATACTGTTGCAAATTTTAATTACGCCAGGGATTGCCTTTTCTATAGTAAATTATTCAAAAATTCATTTTTTACTGTCTCAAATTTTAATTACACCAGGGATTGCCTTTTCTATAGTAAATTATTCAAAAAATAATAATATACTGTCGCAAATTTTAATTACGCCAGGGATTGCCTTTTCTATAGTAAATTTTTCAAAAAATAATTTTATACTGTCTCAAATTTTAATTACGCCAGGGATTGCCTTTTCTTTAGTAAATTTTGCAAAAAATAATTTTTTTCTGTCGCAAATTTTAATTACGCCAGGGATTGTCTTTTCTATAGTAAATTTTGCAAAAAATAATTGTTTAGTGTCGCAAATTTTAATTACGCCAAGGATTGCCTTTTGTATAGTAAATTTTGCAAAAAATAATTGCTTAGTGTCGCAAATTTTAATTACGCCAGGGATTGCCTTTTGTATAGTAAATTATTCAAAAAACAATTGTTTAGTGTCGCAAATTTTAATTACGCCAGGGATTGCCTTTTCTATAGTA